>JAAOAK010000402.1:0-43979 GCA_013396175.1 Fusarium denticulatum | reverse complement strand
ATCTAAATATGACTAATTTATATTAAATATTTTTGTTCCTTGATAGCTTAAGGTTAAGCTTAAGAACTTAAAAATGCATTTAGTTATTATATAATGGCAGTAATGCGGAAGCCGTAATAGCTACAGGAATAGTTAAAGATGTAACCTAGAACCTTATTAGCTGGATTGTAGCTTAGCAGACTCATGAATAACTCACCCTATAAGATGGCCAGTCAGAAGCTTTAATAATACATGAAATATGCAATAAGTCTTCCTCGGTCTTTCCTTCATTCTCATCTTTCTCTTTATCCTGCCGTGATTGTAGCGGAGACAGTGGTGTAACTAAAGGCTTGAACATGTTAGGTTGTCGTGGGACTATAATACTGTCCCACGCCGACGACACTATCGGTATTCTCTTCTCGAATTGACTTGGTATCAAGACAAGGTTTATGTCGAACTTATTGGTTAAGACGTTATGAATTTCCAGCCGGCGTTTTTCTTGACCATGGATGATGGTGTGAAGTAAAGAAACACAGACACTTTGTAGGCAGATCGAGGACGTCTGGTGAGAAACTGCGGGGACTGTGACCCAAAGGTTAAAGTATAGAGGATCGCCAATACACAGTATTCCACGATTGCCAACAGTGGCAGTAATGTCGAGTGCGGGGCTATATTGTGGTAGAAACCGGTCCATGTGACAACTAGACTGGCTGTTTCTGCTTTTCTCAAGATTGAGGAGCCGTTTTGTCTGAAACGACTGCTGTTCCTGAAAAGATGCACATGTGATACTAGGCGAGTCTACCAACGTCGAGGTAATATTGGCAATCCTGGATACAGAACGCCCCAAAAAGCCTTCGTTCTTAAGCTTAGCACCGATACTGTAATAGACCCTTGTTGTCGAGGCCTTTATCCTCTCCGTATTGATGTAGCGGTGTAGGAGCCCAAGGTCGACGAAGAAAGGAAACTCGTGAAGGCCCTTTCCCAAAGTACAGCGCGCCAAAGGCCACAATGAGACGCTCGGGAAAAGAATTTGTGAAGTTTTTAGACACTAGCTAAACTTAGTCGCCTGTCAAGTCTTCGGTTGAGGATTGCTCCCAAAGTACCTTCTTGAAGTAGGGCTGCAAGGAGTGTTCTGCTCCAATATCTACAGGCTGTGATATTTTAAGCCGGGCTGTAAAGGTGTTAGCAATTTCTATTCAATTCCATGCTAGAAAAGAAAAGAAAAAGAAAATTTGTCAAACAAACAAATTCAAACCATACCTTCCACATATAGCTCCAGCCTCGAGAATGCGACCTGACGCGCCACTTGTACTACAACTCGGCCTACTACCGTCTCCGTTGATGCGTAAGCTTCCGCATTGTGCTCGTGATTTAGGATAACGTATAGCCTCATGACGGCGGGAGCAGGTCTGAAGATACATTACTAGATCAATGACCTGTCATCGGCATGGACATGATAGCTAAGATATAGGGCCATCAAGCGACAACACAGACTAGCTAGCACCTATTGGCATTTTAAGAACTGATGAGCTAACTATGATCCAATAGCCACGAAAGATGCAGCCAATCGGCTGCGTCACCCGCAACTGCCGGAAGACCCGAAATTCATTTTAAGCCACCCTTGTATGCTATTTTGCCGCCCGGTAATGCTTACGAGGGTGGCAGAACAGGCAGTACCAGAAGTTGGCTTCGCTTAACTGTTAAAATCATGTGATAGTTCTGGTTTGCCAGGCTCAAACTGGCTGGAATTATACAATTTCATAGTAAAAATGGCCACTGGGTAGATTCGCGAGAACAGACACGTATAGAAACTCATGCACTAACTGAAGGTTTGGTAGGCCGGTCCACGTTCGATCAACAACCCAGTTATTTCATTGACTAGCACTGTAGAGCTTTTAAGCTTCTATCAAGTCCCTGGATCATCTACTACACTGCTCGAGCTCATCAGATTTAACACCTCCTGTGACCACAGAAAAGAATCAAAAGACCCATAGGGCCAGAAACACGAAGGATCAATGGGCATCTGGTTATCAGTGGCGTGATTCGCTTGTACCCAAAGTTGATCGTTAGCAAAAGATGCACTGTTGTCCATCTGTGCGTAGAATGAAGGGCGCTCTCCTGGAAACTTAAAACCAGCATCAACTGCATCCGCTGAGCTAAAGTTAGTCTTTTGATTCATTGAAGAGGACGCCTTGTTCAGTAACTTGGTTAGCATGTTTCGGGCGATCAAAGCACCTTCGGAGACAACTCCCAGAGCATCCAGAATGTTCAAGCACGCTTCAGCCTCACAGAACAGCTCTTGACGTTCCTCGGTAGCCGTAGTGGATGAAACAACAAGAACTGTGCCAGCGCACAGCAGACAAGATATGATCTGCCACCACGGAAAGTCGTGCACTATCTCTCCGACATCCTGAACATAATGGAAAAGCAGCATCGTGCTGCGTGCCTCAGATATACATGTTCTTCTCATACCCATTACCACCTCTTTCTGTTCGCTAACCAAGGGAGTGATGGGGTCGCAGGAGAGCTCCAAACCTGAACGATGTATCAAGGTGCGAATATGGTGGTATTTGATAGCAAGCATATTTCTCTGACGCTTGAACAGAATCTGCTTGTTAAAAGCGTGCCCCACATAAAATTGCAAGTGACGGGGTAGCTTTTGCTTCCATTTCTGCAGCTGGGCATCCCAGTAAGCAATGCTGGCTAGCTTTATGCTCACCGACCTTTGTGGCATACTGAGCTCCGTGACAACGAGCTTGACGATTTTGGAGAACTCGATGACGTGTAGGAAATAGTCACCCACGGACTGTTCCTGGGCCTCTGGTCGCTCGATATCATCGGTATACCAATCGTGTTTGCTATCGTCGAGGGTTGACGGCAGCGGTACGCAAAAGGATTCGGAACTGGTCATGGAAGGCCGGCCGAGTTGCAAAGCAAGCAGCTGGTCGAGAACGAAGAGGCAAAACCAGTTTCTACTACGAACCTCGGCTTGCGCGTGCCCAGCCAGCCCGTAACCCCATTGCTTAGGTTGTGATTCAACATGGGAGACGTGCATCCCAAGGCTCTGTGCAAGGCGAACAGCGACACCGAGAGAGACCCAGCACCTGTCGGTCTGAGAAGTGGCTAGGAGATAGAAACACCGTGCCAGGAGAGCCGAAACTTGTACTGTCGACGCTTCAAGGTTGTGCAGATCTGTCAGCGCGAGTGCCCTACGAAAAAGGGTCTCATGGGAGCTTGAGGATGCTTTCGAGCCTTTCGACGCTAGATCTAGGGTTCGACGGTGGTGCATTCCAAGCGCTAGCACGGAATAGAAAAGCGCAAGCCACGCTTTAGTGACATGCCCATCATCGGTACCACCACGCAGACACTGGAATCGGTGCATAAATATCGATTTGGGTATGAACGGATAGGCGATATGGATGGTGGAGAAATAAGTCTCGAAGTATTCCTGACAATCTTCCAAGCTGGGCATATCAACGGTGAAGTCTCGGGATAGTAGTGTAGGCTGTTGCTTCAAACACTCTCGATCATACGTCTCTATGCTGTTATCCATGGACCCTGTCCCAGAAAGTTCAAGTCTCCATCGAGATAGACTGAGGAAGTGAACATCACTTAATTCACCAACATAGCGTGTCGTCTGGCCCTGAACTTCAGAGTTGGTCTCCGTACCATCATCGTCCTTGGCGGCATTCTCTGGGCCAGTAGAAAGGCTTTGGTTGCTGATGCAGAGAGAAATGCGGTCTAGGAGGCCGGTTACCTTAGATCGCGTTTCTTCTGGCAAGTCTGCGCAGGCCTCGTGCAAGAGTCCCAGCCGCTGGTCAATTGACAATGGAGGTCTATCGGCGTTGGGATCTTTCTGATGTCGGCCATTCCACGTGCATTGGAAACCGTAGCCGTGGCAGCGCTCACAGACTGGCCGCCTGTTGTCACACTGATGACTCTTAGAGAGCTGCTCCGATGAGAGTATGGAATTGAGTGGGCATGAATGTACTCGCCTTGAGCTTCCGAACACGACAACTGTCACAGGCGACAGCTGCCCGCTTCCGTTTCAAAGGACGCGGCTGCTTCGGGCTCGGTTGTCCCGGGCTTGTTGGGGTATCCGATTTTTCCATTGAGAATTGTTACGGGCGATGAGGAGCACAAGATTGACAAATGGGTAATGGGCCTTGAATCCCCTAATATCCATTTGAAAGACCGTGCGTTGTAATGCATGATGTCAGACGCTGTCGGTAACCTCGGGTACGCCGGACTTAACGGAACGCTAACGTGCATTCTCAATGCGCTGAAATCAGAATCAGCCTGCATTAAGCTTAACCTATAGGTGGCAGTCATCCATATAGATGCAATGACAGTTCTTTACACCATCCCAACGTAATTTACTTAGATTCCTCTCGTGATTCTCATGTTAAACAAAACACCATGAGTAGCGAGTCCACAAACTTTGGCCTCTTCAATGGCATAACTGAAGTTGAAGAGCCCGCCCCTATTCACGATCATGGTTTTTTGTATTCATCAAACGATGAACCGCCACAGAATGATCGTGAGACCAGCCAAGGGAAACCGAATTCCACGCCAGGCCCGCCAGAACAATTCTCTATTGAAGATGCTAGATCTGAGGGTGAGGAAGAGGGCTATGATCCTCCCGCCGACTTTGCCTACCTGACCGAGATTGGTGCCGGACTTCCAGTCGAGAATCCCGACGAACAACCCGAGTATCGACACTCAAGTTTGGAGCAACGGCAATCTCGCAGACTGGGCTTCTTACACAAACCTCCAAAATCTCGACGTGCCTCCCTGGTCACTGAATTCCTGACCATCGCTTATCTTATCTTCTTTTCTATCTGCGGCACCCTTGCCCGTGAGGCACTTGCCAGCCTCACAAGTTTCATTTCTGTCCCCGTCCGATACACATCACTCTGGCCTAATTTTGCTGGCACTCTCATCCTCGGGTTCCTGTCAGAAGGCGCGGCTCTGTTTCGCCATCCGTCATTAAAGAGAAGCATCGCGAGACCGTCAAGTCCACCGCAACAGCCGAGGCCAGAAGCATCACCAGTTGAGACTGAGGACTCAAATGACGGCCAACGACACAAGGACCAAGAGGAGCAGCCACCGTTGCCTGTAGCTCTACACATTGGCTTGGCAGTGGGCTTCTGCGGATCTTTGACCACCTTTTCTGGCTTCATGAAGGATTGTTTTCTTACGCTCTCAAACAGTCTAGGTGACAAAGGTGGTGCAATGTCGTCACTTCCAGGCAGAAGCTCGGGACAAGATGTCATGGCCCTCCTTGCAGTAGTCATAGTGACGGTCTCTGTCTGCGCTGCAGGTCTCAAGGCGGGTGCACATTTAGCCATTCTCTTTCGGAGTGTGATACGAAAGCGTCTACCAAAGAACTATACCTTTTGGACTGACCGCATCACTGTTATCCTGGTATTTGGTATCTGGATCAGTGTCATTATTTTGCTTGTTTTGCCGCCACGAAACAACTGGCGTGGACAGATTTTATTCTCACTTGCGTTTGCCCCGGCTGGATGTATACTTCGCTTTTATCTGAGCATACATCTTAACAATAAAACTTCAGCATTTCCTCTAGGAACCTTTGCTGCCAATATGATTGGAACACTTCTACTGTCCAGCATCTGGGATATTCAGCGGTCGTCTGTTGGTGGTGGACGCCTTTCATGTCAAGCTCAACAGGGGATTATTGATGGTTTTTGTGGCTGTTTGACGACTGTCAGCACTTGGATCAACGAACTTTGCGCACTGCGTCGGATACACGCATATATCTATGCATTAGCCACACTAGTTGGAGGATTAGTTATAGTTATTGTCGTGATGGGTGTAATGAAGTGGGTTACGGGTTGGAGCACTGTTGTTTGTGATATCTCCTGGGCTTGAAAGATATTATTTCTCATTTTTTATTATTATAACAGCTAATAACTAGAATTGCCTTTTTTTCTCCTACTTTCTAGGTAGATAAGGACAGGTGAACTTGTAGGCTTAATTGAGAAATATTCTCCATTCCAAGCCGAAAGGTGCCGCAAAGGAGATAACCATACCATCTTATAAAATATACAAGCTACGAATCTGTAAGCAATAATGCTGACAACGATTGTGATAAAGCATTGTTCTTGGTGAGATATGACAGCCATGGCCCGACAAGGTAAGGAAGGATTAGTGATAGCTGTACAGCATCATTGCCGAATTTAGTCATACCGCACAGACTCATAATCATGACGTCCATATACTGCTCGTATTTTGAACGCTGCTAGAAGCTCAAGTGCTGTTGCGCATTCGCTTGTTCTACCAAGAGGTTATCGCCACAGCGTCACTCTTCTATCTGTATATGCACCTGAACCCCGTGAAAGCCAGCAAAGCGGCGTGAACTTTGCCAACCAATAGTAAAAGTCAAATTCCTCACAGGCTCGGCTGTTGACAGTGCTCTCGTATTAGTGGAGCCGGGAATCGTATCACCCGTAGATCAGATAGCAGCGCCCCGCGGAAGTGGTCGGTCCATCGGCAACGCCAGCTAATAAAAAAAAGCCGGCTGGGATAAACGTTTGGCAGATCTATTTCAGTATGATTATGATGTCGGATACGAGGCTCGGCAGAGCCTATTGCTTGTTTTGGACTGCGCTTGATCGATATGGGGTTGGGCGTAGATTCTTTTTTTCCGCGCTAGAACATTTATGATATCATTTGTTCATGAACGAAAACTCTAATTATACGAGAGGTTGGGCAGCTGATTGATGGATGATCGGGTTGAAGATCGACGAGATGGAGATATAAAATGCGACTTGATGTCTCCAGACAGATTAATTCATCATTCTCATCAACATCTACATCTCTACATCTCAGACAAACACTCAACTCTTTTATCCTCGCAAGCTCTTCGAACCACACCAGTCCCCATCATCCAGAGTTCAACATGAACAAGTTCATCATCGCCCTGACCGTGGCTTCTGCAGTCTCTGCTGCCCCTCTATACAGCAGAGATGATTGCCAGGCTGCCTATAAGAAGTGCGTCGCTGCGGGTACCCCAGAGGTTGCTTGCTCATGCACCCTGACTGAATGTCTGGGCGAACTTAACGCTCGCATCGGCGAGTGGTGTCTTTCTAAGACTGCATCGCTTGCTCAGCCAACCAAGACCGAGATTCCCGGTGGTTGCAACCCTGCTCATCCCGGCTCATGCCCTTCATCTTACTTTACCAAGTACACTGCCCCCGCCGCGACATTCACCTCTATCCCCGGCATTCCCGGTGGTTGCAACCCTGCTCATCCCGGATCCTGCCCTTCTTCATACTTCACCAAGACACATACTGCCCCGGCTGCGACTTTTACCTCTATTTCTGGTATTCCTGGAGGCTGCAATCCCGCTCACCCCGGTTCTTGCCCATCAAGCTATTTCGCCTACCCCATTGCTTCCAAGACTTCGGTGCTACCTGTTTCCGTGGCTGCTCCCACTGAAGACTGCTCTGAGGGTACCAAGCCTGCGGCTACCGGCTCCAAGGGTTCCGGCTCCAAGGGTGCCACTGAGCCTAAGCCTGTTGAGGGTTTGACTTGGACTATCAAGGATCTTACTCGTTACTGCGGCGAGGGTAACGAGGGCTGTGATTATAACTTTAAGATCGCTGCTGACGGAAAGACTGAGAGCTGCACTGTCATCCGCATGCCCGGTAAAGACGCTGCCACCGAGAGCTGGTCTAACGAGCCCTGCTCTAAGGGCTCCGAATTTACTATCTCTTGGGGCTACGTCACAGAGCCTGCCCCTGCTTTCGCTGTTATGTCTGTTGTCAAGGGCAAGGAGATTGCCTGGTTTGGTGTCCCCAACGTCAACGGCCAGAAGGTCACTACTACTCCTTCCAACCCCTTCGGCTCCGGACAGTATGGCAACCTTGGTCCCGAGCAGGTCTACACTTACTAGAGGTACTATATGTGAGGATAAGCAAGGATATGCGACACGGATTATGGCTCGAATGATATAATACACCCGCTCATTAAGCAATTTTAGAATAATATATAGACTCCATTCATTTAGCTCGAAACACAAATAGACATATATCAAAGTTCACCAGCTCATATCTCTCGCTGTCCCGTTTTCCAGTTAAAAAGCATTATATTTGGGTACGAGGTAAGAGGAGGAAAACGCCCCCTTACAATAATCGTTGCTCTTCCTAAGTATGTTGCATTTTTTTCCCGGCGCCCTAATCTGACATCATTGTCTGCTCTCCAGGCCTTATGCATCCCTAACTACTGCTGGTACTATGCCAGCACCAGCTAATTGGTTGTCTTGCTGACAAGATGGTGGGTCAATTCTCTGTTCCATCTGGGGTTCAGGAGGGTCGTCGACATTCGACGAGTTGCTTTTGCCGACTTGAGCACATGCGGCATCCCTTGACCCGACTATGTCCACTTCTAAGCGAGCCATCATCAAACGCTTTTTGTTTTGCTGTTCAAGAAGCATCAGTTGCTTCTGGTAGTCCGCTAGAGCATGCGTCGAATGTCTTGCCGGCGGACAAGATGGTGGCCCGTCAACTCTTTGTTCCTTTTGCGGTTTAGGGCGTTTTTCATTCTGTTGTTCAAGAAGCATCACTTGCATTTGAATGTCTCTTAGAACATGCTTCGGATCTCTCGCTGGCAGACTAGTACCGTTCGCCGATGAGCTAATCGTCGCCGTCTGAGCTTGGAGACTGTGCAACCTATGCACATCAGTTTGCTGAACTATTAATGCCACAACTACCACAGCAGAAGGTTTTGGGAATGCTCATCTGCCCAATACGATGCGATAAGAGAGCTTTGACTCACTGTTGAAGCTGCGATGCGGCGTTTGCTGCCAACTGTGGAACGCCGCCACCAGTAACCCTGTAGTCCTGCGGAGTGCGAAAATGCTGCAGAGAGGATACACTCTCGAACGAGGGATTGTTTGGAGCTTTTGGGCCGTGGGCTGTTTGTCCACCGTGTAGTATTTTTGCGTTAGACTGTTCTGCAATTGGCTGTGCCTCCAGCATCCTTGTCCTCTGAACTTGTTTCTCCTTGACTCTCCTGTTCTGGAACCAGTTCTTTGCGAGAGTTAGCGTTTGATACAAGAAGGAGAGCTCTTGAATAGCTATAGACTTACGTTTATTCTCGGCTTTTCGACCTGCAGAAGATCCGCGATTTCACTTTTCCTTTGAGAACTTGGCTTTTGGGTTTTCTGGAACTCTCCCTCAAGGAGCTCAGTTTCACTTTTTGTCAAGCGTGGCTTGGTGGGCGGGTAGTGCGAAAGCGTCGTAGAGGCTGATCCTTCCACTATAGCTGGTTTACTAGCAAGAGATCCCTGTGTATCTTCCATCTGGGGCTGAATTTGCTCTTCGCTAGGAGGATAATGGGCATTATCATCTGGTTTGCCTGGCTTAACGTCATCAGAGTGAATTTCTCCAAAACTATCACCTTCTTGAGGAAGTCCTAGTTTGCCGAGAGTCGCTGGCTGCTGTCGAGCCTCCGTCGACAGCGAGAATGCATCGCCTAAGCTATAGAGGGCCGACTCGACTGTTTCTTGGCTGCGCAACCCCTTGAGACCTAGGCCACGCTGCTCTTGCATTTCAGCACATACAGTCGGAGTATCTGCTTGAGGCCCGGTATTTAGAAGTCGAAACGTCGGATTTTGTTGCTTCGATATTAGTGTCGCCCCCGGCTTCGCGGGCAGCCGAATTATGCTCATATCCACACCCAGCCATCGTATGAGCAATATTGTTCCACCAACAAGGAAAAGGACGAGAGTGGCCGCTGGCGGATACCACACTGCGGAGATCTCAAACTTTGTCATACCAAAGACACTCTGAGATTGATTAGAAAGTTGCTGACGTCGCGGATAGAGCTTACCTACTGCCACGAAAGATAGAGGAAGGAATATGGTTGCCAGGACGTTCAGCATCGCGGTTGCTTGGCCTTGAGCAATGGCTTGAGTGTTGAAAGCCTGTTGTAAGTGAGCATTGAGGTCAGCCATTTGTTGCCAAGTGAGACCTGTTCATATAGGCATGGCAACCACGCAACCTACCAGACTGAGGAGGTTTTCCAGTTGACGCAGGATAACCTCAGAAGTCTCGAGCTGATGTTCGAGATTCTGCTGAGAATCCTGCAGCCGATTCTCCAGCTCGGCAAGCAACTCGACCATCTCCGTTCTCTCCTTCAACTCGGCCTCGTCCATGGGCTGCCCTTCTTTTCGCCTTATCCCAGTTAGGGTCCGCATTTTGTTGATGCGGGCCATCTTGTTATTCGGAAACATTCTCCGCAGTATTTGGCTGTACTTTGCATAGCCTGCAATGGACAGACGCAGGTCTTCGCGGAAAGCGATGACGTTGGCCATGTCTTGATGGATGATTCGTGTCGTGCTAAGGTCAGCGACGGCATTGGCGCTCGAGTACATAGAAGCATGCCGCTGGGCGAGTTCGCGCCGCGCATTGGTCCAGATGGTTGGCCACCCTGAGAAGGTAGCAGCAAGATCTAGGAATGCCCATTGCTCAAACTTGACGAGACGATCTTGTCGTCTCTCGATGGACCAGAACTTACCCATCTTCTCTGGTACGCATGCGTGGAAACTGATCGTCACGACAATAGCAATTCTTTGAGTACTCTGCTGGCTCCCTGCTACTAGTCGTTCTACGGATGAACACCAGCAGAGAATGGGAAGAAAGTTGACCTGTGCGGGAGTCATCTCGTCTTCGGGCTTACTCTGGCTGCACGTTGCTCCTTGAACTTGCGGATAATTGGCAAGAAAGGCCACGGCTAGAATGACGATAGACATATCCGTCAGCTTGAATGCGTAATCTAGTTAAAACGAAATTGTAGCTACGCAAGCACTCACATCTCGCGTCAGTGGTGTTGGGGAGAACAACCGTGCCTCGCCCCCATGTACTTGATTCATAAATATCCGCCAAAAGGTGGATGGGAAAGTTGGGGAAGCAGCCCAGCAGCTGGGTTTCGAAGTCGTGGTCATATTCATGAGCTCGCAAGACAATATTGCTACAAAACGGAGAGTGTTTGTTAGATGCCTTCTGACGTTGTGGTAAGGGGAAGAAAGTTGACCTCGACGTACAGTATCACAGGACGATTCGTCTCGACAGCCAGATCGTATAGCCTGTCGATGTAACCAGGTGTACTCAGCGGACTCATGTCATGCGGCCCCAGCACTTCTCCGTACCCGTTTGGTACTCGGGGGTTGCTCATGTTCGTCCAGACCCTAACATTCCTTAAACCTGTCGGCGACGGAGAGACTTGCGCTTTGTGCATGGCAGGTGCAGAGGATTATGCGAGCGAGTTTGCCGGCGTTCTGGGAATTGAATTCAGATGAATCACGTAGGAAGCAGCATGAGTAGCTTAAGGGCGAGGCTCCGGCTTGGTGGGCGTGATGAGTAGAGATTTCGCACAGGCGCGCAAGTTCTTTATTTGCCTGGCAGTCAGCCTGCGAGGCTTGGCTGCCTGAGGCTAGCGAAAACTCCGCCGCGTTTTTTGCCTGCGCCTTTGAATCTGCATTGTACATGGAATAGACTTCATCGGGCGTGATAGTGCGACTCTGGCTGCCTTAGTGCAGTAAAGGGTGGCCTCCGATTCGATGTTTCCCGCCAAGATCCCTCAGCCGCACCTCAAGATGCGAACATCCCCATGGCTCGCCGTAGTCAGACGGAACAGGCTGAGACACGTGGAAGGCGCATGATATACAGGTCTACCAACTCAAAAGAAGACTCTTATAAACCCAGTTCATGCAGAAGATATGTACATCATGCCTACCGGAAGGCCTAGCCTAGACTGAGCACATTTACACTTAAAGAACAGTTGTATGTTTAACGAATAAGAGAAATTAAAAACTTTTATTTATTAGTCCAAGTCTGGCTAAGCCCTTAAGGATTCTTTCGCCTCTTGGCAGTATGTTGACCGAGGTGCGTTGTGTGGATAGAAACTACACATGGGTGATTGGATGATTATGGGAAACTTGAAATCAAGATCGGGCCATGCCATAAATCGTGATGGAAGGTGAACGCACTTAGGGAAGTTGTATTATTAACTCATCAAAAAACACAATTTTTCCAGACGGGTCTCCCGTCTACGTTAATCAATAAATTTGCTAAGATACGATGTAATGATAATGCTGGCCGGTGAGAGATTTTATACCTAATTAAGAGTTCACGTGGTAAACACCGTCACTTTATGCTTCGTGGGTTAGACAGAAGAACGGAGCCGTGTCTTGACAAATTTCACTGTGATTATAGATAGAATCCAGATGCAACTCGGACTGATTAGGCACCGACCTCGTTAGGCTGAAAGGGGCTGACAGCATCTGCATCTGCGGCTTTTACAACTCCGCAACATCACCGTTAGACTTTCTTTATTACTTTAGCATAGTTGCTTGACTACACTCGTAAATTTTCCACAATCTCTTCCAACATGTTTCAGTACAAACCTCTCGAGCACCAAGATTCTTTCCGACTCCTTCATCTGGAGCCTAGTCCCAACCACAGCGCAGACCTCATAGGCTCATTACATCACGCTACACTCTCAGACTGTGACTATGACCTGATTGAGCCCTACACCGCTTTATCCTACGTCTGGGGCGATGCAAGCCAGAAGGGGGCGATACACCTAAGTGGTAGCCGCAAAGAGATCACTGCCAGCCTGGACGCTGCTCTCCGAGACTTGCGTGACAAGAGCCGAGTTTGTCGGATATGGGCTGACGCTTTGTGCATCAATCAATCCAATAATGCTGAAAAGGGAGTGCAGGTTGCGTTAATGGGTAGGATATATTCTACTGCGCATCATACTGTAATTCATCTCGGAAAGTCGCCCTCGGGCTTTGAGAAATTGTTCATGGATCTCAAGATTCGAAATCAGACGACGATGCATGGAAATGCGTCAGACCTTGGGAAGCTTTCATTGTCGGTGGATGAGGTCAACGTTATGCGACGCGACCTGCTATCGAAGCCATGGTTCCGCAGAGTCTGGGTTTTCCAGGAGCTCGTGCTCTCCACAGATGTCTGGGTTCAATGCGACGACCTGAGAATCCGGTGGCATCATTTCTGCGAGGCTGTCGACACAACGAATGTCGTTTCGGCCATGTTACTTGACACGCTCTCTAATAGTATCACTCAGCAGAACCAGCCTCGAAACGCAACTCCCTTGGAGGACATGAACAATAGAAGATATGGTGCATTTGAAGCACCATTATCCACGCTTCTTTCCTGTCGGAGGGGAATCGGTGCCACTGATCCTCGAGATATCGTGTTTGGTCACTTGGGTGTTGTTTCGGATCGAGATAGGTGTGACAGATTTATCAAGGTCGACTACGATAGAGACCTTGGGCGCGTGTCGGTTGATGCTGCGCGGTATTTCTTGCATGCCACTGGTATCGAGAGTCTCCTCTCGCATGCTATGAACCCGTCTCCCATCGCCGCCCCCGAAATTCCGTCTTGGTGTCCTCGTTGGTCTAGGCCACAGGTTCTTTGGGAGAATATACACAAAGTGGGTAGGACATTTGGTGGCGGTGATGACAGCTCATATGTGTCCTTTGGAGGCACTCATCACATATTGCTATCGGAACCACCAGTCCTAGCTATCAGCGGATTCGAGGTGACCACGATAAAGGCGACAAGTCATACATTCTCAAGTTGTGGTGATGAAGCTAGAGCTCAACAGGAGTCCAAGGCTATGAGTCTCGAGCTGCTTCAAGACACAAGGTAAACACAGCTCTTTCTGGGAACAAATAACGTATGTGAGCTAACCTATCTATCATCACAGATCGCTCACCAAAGACGAAGCAACGACTTTGGACTCATACCAGAAAGCAGGGACCAAGTATGACGAACAGAGACAGAAGCTTTTTAGAGCGTCCTTCAAGACCTGGGTTGATTCAGCCAATGCTCAAGAGTATCCTACAGCTGGACCACGAGATGTCCAACATATCACCGATGCCCTCACCAATTACGCCAAGAAGTCCGAAGCAACTCCGTTATCTGGCAAGAGACTTGCCATCACCTCAAGCCACCACTGTGCCCTCGTCCCAGAAGAGTCCCAAGAAGGCGACATAGTGGCTATGCTTGTTGGCTGCTACAAGCACGTGGTGCTGCGGCCGAAAGAAGTGAATGATGTTGGCAACCTCAATAATTTAATTACGAGTGCCTTTGAGCAAGCGAACATTTCCGATTGTCCACAAGGACCAATGAGGGCACGGTTCAGAGCTGTGGATGATGATGACTATGATGAATGGATGTTGGTCTGGGAGAAGGCTGCTCAAACCTTTGCGATTCAGCATTGTTTACTTGTAGGACAGTGCTACATCGATGAATATGTTCCTTGGAAACGGGGTCTTCCGAGGTCTGGGTTTAGGGTGTTTGCTCTTCATTGACTCGCGGCGGAGTAGCTTCTCAAACTGTTACTCATCCATTCTATGAGGATAGTTTCGAGACTCAATTGTCCTTGATATCATAAGAGATTGGATAATATCCATTTAATTAAGCCAATTCGTGATCTGATTTCGTGGGTTTTTTATGGCTTTTTTCTCATTGTCACGTCATGAGAGTTTCATTTGGTGGGCCTATTATCCAAAGATCGGCCCTCGGTTATCATTTGCGTATATCTACATTCCTGGCCCCGACTGGAGGATTATCCCTTCAATTTTAATGCAAATATTGGACTGAAAATGAAATCCACATCTATGAAGCCACTCATCTTAGCCGGTGGGAAGTCCACTAGAATGGGATCTCCGAAACATCTTCTTCCGATGCCAGATGGACGCCCTTTATATCAACACCAAATCGAAGTCCTTCGGAAAGCATGCCCCGATGCGGAAACTGTCTACGTTTCTCTTGCTCAAGATTCAGAGATGGACGAGCTTCTACAGAACGCTAGCAAGGTCTCGTACGAAGCCACTCCAGGCGAGAATAGCATCGAGGTTATTCTAGACCTGGAATCGAGTCACGGGGAAGGGTCGAAGGGGCCAGCAGCTGGACTACTTGCAGCATATGAGTCAAACTCTGAAGCAACTTGGTTAGTTGTGGCCTGCGACTATCCTTGCATCACTCCATCCGCCCTCAAAGAACTTCAAGCACGCTACAAGCCTCCTGTTACATGTTTTGAAAACCAAGAAGGCTTCTGTGAGCCTCTCTTAGGAGTTTGGAGTCCAGAGGCTATTAGCCATCTCAAGGAGAACTGCAAAACAGGAAAGCTCAGTCCCAGCAAGGTCGTTCGGGAACTTGGCGGTTACATGCATCTTCCTGAACACTCGGAAGCATTACTACGAAACGTAAACATCAGATCGGAATGGGAGGATGCTCTGAGATCACTGAGAGATGAGCCGACAGACAATTTCATGGAAGAACCGTTGGAGGTGCTGTAGAGTGATGTATTTCAGGATACCAGAGAGTTACTCATGGGGTAGCAATATACCATGTGTCCCGTCTCCATGACCTCGTTTGCCTTGATGTGAATCCAACAATTTGCCTGTACGAAAGGTGCCATCTTAGCTGGACCAAATACCCCGGCAGCTTCGTGAACTGCAAGTCCCTCGCTACCTGTCATTTGCAGAATCCCAGGTCTGAATCTATCACAGTTAATTCCTCTATTTGGCGCATCCATAATGCTCTTTCGTGATGAACTACCTAGTTCGAGGTCCTCTAAGCGCGCAAGTACAGGCTTCTGCGGCTCTTGGCCCAAGAGGTAGCGCGTATACGGGACAGTCAAGAACTCGAAGCAGGCTGCTGCTGCACCAGGGTTTCCTGGTAGTCCAAAGAAGGCGACCTCGCCCCAGGCAGAGGGGAGGAGTGCGAAGAGAACCGGATGGCCTGGACGAATCGCTACGCCATGGAAGACTATGGTTGCACCGAGGGTTTCCAGTGCCTGACGGACGTGATCGAACTTTCCAACGGATACGCCTCCGCTAGTGACCATGATATCTATAGGTGATGATTCCAATCGGTCTTTGATGGTCTGAACAAGAGCATCCACTTCATCTGCAATTGAACCGCCAAAGGTTGCATCGGCCCCGGCTTCTTTCGACGCTGCGGTCAGGTATACTCCATTGACATCTCTGACGTGAGACTTTTGAGAAGTCAACTCATTGCCGGTTGACCAGATACAGACTTGCGGTTTCTTCCGCACCTGGACCGTCTCAATGCCGACGGAAGCGAGGGGCATGATGTTTGGTGTCCGGATGATGACTCCTTTCTTCATCACCAGGTCTCCCTTCTGAATGTCTTGACCCGCGAAACGACGGTTGGCGTACCTCGGTATCGGCTTCCTCACAGCGATACAGGCCCCGAGCCCTGCCTTTTTAGCGACAATCCTAGCAGTATCTTCGACTTTGACACACGCATCGAACGTTTCCCCAAGTGCACCCTGTGGGAATCGTCCCCCAGTCATGATCTCGAAACAAGGCTCAGGTGCATCGCGCGTATGACACCAAGGCAGAGTGAGAGAATCGTCTCCAGCAGCGATTGTCCCCGTCACGCAAAAGAAAACTGGGTGCTCTGCTGAAGCTAATCTTGTACTCTCTGAGCAAATTGCGTAGCCATCCATTGCAGATGTGTCAAACTCTGGTGTTGAGATGGGGCTGTAGTGATCGCATGCCGAGACGCGTCCGACTGCCTCGTCCAGCGAGACCAACTCAATTCTGTCCGACTCGTCTTGACCTTTTCTGATTTGAATTGCAGTCTGATTTAGTTTTGAGAGCGCGAATTCATATGTTATAGTCATTGTCAGTGTCGGTGTTGTCGAAGTGCTAGGCCTCGTTCCGCCGTCAGTGCTGAATATCCATGGTTTCTGGGCGCCGGAGATGCATTGTATCAATGCGGATCAGAACATTCAAACTAAATACGCTAACAAATCTTTGACATGTAACTCGTTGGTGGAATTGCTATTTATCACGCGAACAGTCATTTGCGTCACTAATAACGTCAGGCTAGCATCATCCTGTCAACATGGCCATCGCCGATGCCACGTTCACGAATTATACTCGGTACCAGTGTGTTGGCTAAGCCTAATTATTTGCGTCGCATTAATAATTCTTGGAGGTGAGCTGCGATCGCCAAGGTATTCTCAGTGATTTATTTTGCTGTCCATCTGCCTCTTCTTGATCCGATCGCCCCTTAGTTAATGGACGACGCTAAGATGGATACGTGCAGCGAAGCTCCCAACATATGCTCACGAGACTCAATTGAGGATATTTGGGGTCCGAGGACACCGTATGTTCATCAGTGGCCTACGAGGGTTGATCATGCTTGTGATGAGGAGCCAGAGAAATGGGTCCAGAGTGCATGTGTGCTGTGCAGGTAAGAAACTGGCTACATATATGTTTGAGAACTTTTCTAACGGTAGATATCTAGCAATGGCTGCGGGCTCGACATTGGCGTTAAGGATGGCAAGGTCGTCGGTGTGAGAGGCCGTGCTACCGACCGCGTCAACAAGGGAAGACTAGGCCCCAAAGGCCTAAATGGGTGAGTTGCACAACGACTTGGACTTCAACTAACTAACTTGAGGCGCCTAGTTGGAAGGCAATTAACAGCAAGGAACGGCTCACTCATCCCATGATCCGTCGAAACGGCAAGCTTGAGCGTGCAACTTGGGATGAGGCCATGGATCTCATTGTCAAAAAGTCAAAACAGCTCGTTGAGAAGCTCACAGCCCACAGCATCGCTTTCTACACCAGTGGTCAGCTATTCCTTGAAGAATACTATGTCCTTGCTCTGATTGGGAAAGCTGGACTAAACACGCTTCATATGTGAGTATGGGGTCGGGATCAAGCGGCAGTACTTTATTCTAATGAGATATGCAGGGATGGAAACACTCGGCTCTGCACCGCAACAGCCGCAGCTTCAATGAGAGAGTCGTTTGGGTCCGATGGGCAGCCTGGTTCTTACACTGATATCGACTATACTGACTGCCTCTTCATGGTAGGGCACAACATGGCAGCTACCCAGACTGTGCTTTGGTCAAGAGTTCTCGATCGACTAGCGGGCCCTACCCCGCCAAAGCTAATCGTCATAGACCCTCGCTACAGTGAAAGTGCTTCCAAAGCCACACTTCACCTGGCCCCAAAAATTGGCACTAATCTTGCCTTACTGAACGGGATCCAGCATCTTATGTTCAAAAACGGCTGGATCAACAGAGACTACGTCTCAAAGCATGTCGTCGGTCTTCGAGATCTCAAAAGCACAGTTGAAGGCTACAACCCCGAGAGAGTTGCAGAAATCACTGGCGTCCCAGCCAGCAAGATCGAAGAAGCGGCTAGTATACTCGGCCAAACGCCAAGTCTTCTCTCTTCAGCTCTTCAGGGTGTCTATCAGTCGAACCAAGCTACAGCAAGTGCCTGCCAGATCAACAACATACATCTCCTTCGTGGTTTAATAGGCAAAGCAGGAAGTGGTATCTTTCAGATGAATGGCCAGCCAACTGCGCAGAACAACCGCGAGACTGGTTGCGATGGCGAGTTCCCTGGATTCAGGAACCACCAGAATGCAAAGCACATGCAAGAACTTGCAGACCTGTGGAACATCAACAACATCCAGGTGCCGCACTGGAATGAACCTACTCATATCCATAACATGTTGACATTCATGGAAAAAGGCTCTATTCGAATGGTCTGGGTCTCTGGAACGAATCCCCTCGTCAGCTTGCCCAACCTTCCCAAAGTCAGAGATATCTTTACCCAACCAGAGCTGTTTGTGATTTGCCAGGATATCTACATGACTGAGACTGCTTCCATTGCCGATGTTGTTCTTCCGGCTGCCCAGTGGGGTGAGAAGACAGGGTGTTTCACGAATGTTGACCGGACCGTGCATTTATCTCACAAAGCTGTCGAACCACCAGGAGAGGCGAAGCCAGATCTTGAAATCTTTCTTGACTACAGCCGTCGCATGGGCTTCAAGAACAAAGAAGACGGAGCTCTCACGCCGTGGACACAGCCAGAAGAGGTTTTTGAGGCATGGAAGCGTCTGTCTGCGGGCAGGCCTTGTGATTACACTGGCATGTCTTATGCGAAACTTACAGGCGGCTCAGGGATCCAATGGCCTTGTAATGAGAAGTACCCAGTTGGAAAAGAGCGACTCTTCGACGACGGTGTCTTCTTTACTGATATAGACTACTGCGAAAGCTATGGTCATGATTTACAAACTGGCGTTCCATACTCTGAGGAATACTATAAAGAACTCAGACCAGCAGGTCGTGCAATCCTCAAGACGTGCGACTACGTACCTCCATATGAAGATCCCGATGAAGAGTATCCTTTGAGGCTTTCGACAGGACGGAATGTGTATCATTTCCATACTAGGACCAAGACAGGGAGAACTGCACTGCAGAAAGCGTGCCCCGAGCCTGAGATTCGGATCTCTGAGAAAGACGCTGAGAAGTTTGATGTTAAGACGGGCGACATGGTTGTAATCAAGTCCAGACGGGGTGAAGTTGAAATGAAGGTTAAAGTCGGTAAGATTTCACAAGGTCAAGCATTCATCCCGTTCCATTTTGGATACTGGGATACAAAGGATGGAAGAGCACGAGCCGCAAATGAGCTCACGATCAGTATGTCCCCGTTTCCCAAATCTTGAGATTTCTACTGACAATTGCAGCTGAATGGGACCCTATATCAAAACAGCCAACTTTCAAATCCGGTGCCATCTCCATCGAAAAGGTTCCAAATGATCGTCCAATCGCAAAGGAACGGCAATCAGAGGCTTTGGCAAAAGCAGAAAAGAACGACGCAAGCAATTCAAACGTCACAGAAGATGATCTCAGCAATCGTGAGCGTCAATTAGAGACTTGGCTAGGCGAAACCTACGAATCAATTCTCCTCCTACGCGACATCACAGAACAACTGCTAGATCATCTAGTAGCCGACTCAGAAGCTCACTCCGGCGTGCGTATCCTCATCCAAATTACCAAAGACACTACCAAACGCCTTAAACCTCACGTTGATAAATTCGGTGAGAATAAAGCTCGTGGCAGACACGCCGCTCATACACTGCGCGACGCATTATTCCCAAAGAGCGATAATACACCAAGTCAACTACAAGTCTTAGAAGCGCTCCGAAGTCTGCAGGTGTACTTGGCTCATCTGCGCGTTGGGCTGGAAGCGCTGAACCCTGTTAGTCAAGCTATTTGGGATGAGGAGTTCTTTCAGGCGGTTCTGTATGCTATTTCGCAGGTTAAGAGGATGCAGGATTGGGTGACGACGCAGATCAAGGTTAGGGCTCCTCAAGCGCTTTTAGTGCCCTGCAAGTTCGATTAGTCACACACTTGAGGGCTTTAGTGTATGGATATGATGCGGGTGTAAGCACTCCATATGTTATGAGGTCAAGCTAGTCTGTAATTGCGGTCATATAGTGACGCAATGATCATACTTCCAGGTTTTCGGGCAGATAAGCGATGGAATATGGGTCAACATCCCGAAGCCAAGAAAGCCTCTACTCCCGTTTCCTTTTCCCAAGTGTCTTGGCCTTTTCTTCCTCACATTATTATTAAACCTATCCATATATTTATACAGTCCGACTTTATAATGTCACCAATCAGCGAACCAGAGCCTGTGGCGCGGATTTCCAAGGCACAGGAGCAGCCTTTTGAACAGATGCAAATGGAACAACCAAAAGCCCATCAAGATATGAGTATGGCAATTCTCAAACTACGCACTCGATTTCAAAAGTAGACAAGACTAATACTTTATTGACAAAGACCCTATGAAACCTCATCCTGATACCCAGGTCAGCGTGCGAGGTGGTGATCGAGGAGGCCCTTGCCCGGGTAGATTCTGCTTCTGCATCCCATGCCCACTTCCCTGCGATTGTTGCTTTATCCCACTTTGATTTGGATGTGTATATGGACCTGGCTGCTTTTCTAATATTTTTTCTATTCTTATTCCGGGACTGTCATTATTAATCGTCTCTTATATACACTGTCGAATCCAGTTTGGAGACTCCGATGCTTGGTTTTGGTGCGTACCGTCTGATGTTTTGCTGGGTAAGACGATACAGAGTTGGGTGAAGACAGAGATCAAAGTCAAAACTTCCCAACCTCTGTTGGTTCCATGTTAGAAACGACCTGCATGGCTTATCATAATTCGGCAATTTATGGCCCCTCTCGAAGCGCCCTGTAGTTGAAACAGCTCTAAGCGCCGAGTGGTTGCATCTAACTTTTGGGCGCGTGCGACCAACAACAAATTTGATCCAATTTTAGAGTATCGCCGTCACGAAGTTTTTAGATAAATTGACGCTATCTCTCCCACTTTGTCTTCAAAATTATTCAAAAACATCATTCTTCATTTTCATCTTGAATAAAATTCACAACGATTCTCCCTCTTTTCCTGTACATCTTACAGCATGTCTCCCATTACCGACTTCTTTGCCTTCACCAACAACATGTGGCCTTTTAGTGGCCGATCCACTGAGCCGGCTGCTGATGATACAATGGCCCGGGACCAGCCTACCCAACAGATGGAGATGGGCCAGCCAAAAGCACTTCAACCTATGGGTACGGCATGCATTTCTGAAACTGGAAAGATAACTTATACTGACTTCTCAATGATGACAGATTCTCTGCAGCCGCACACAGATACACAGGTCAGCATGCGAGGCGGAGACCGAGGCGGCGATTGCCCTGGTCGGTGCTGCATGTGTATACCATGCCCATGTGCTTGCGATTTCTGTGTCTTCTAAGTCTTAGACCTGTCGCCAGAAATTTTTCAGGCAGTCATTGAGTACACGTCGAGACATATACGGTTTCTGTGTTTGAATATTGTCATGTTGTTGTATATCGGAGTCTTCATATCTATCGGATTTCTTAGTGTTAGAAAGGGCTACGTGTTTGATATTTAGATACTTATCAGTTATTCCAGAGAATACAGCTGTACTTTCGCTTTAAATTATCGCATAGGAATCATTATTTAGCACCTGAGCGGTTTTTGATCGACAGTGCGTGGCCGATCAATGTCAGTTTTACGCAATCTGAGATGGTGTTCGAAACGGTTAAGCGCTGGGATGCTGGGCGGTTAATAATCTTCAACGGACCAACAGCATGTGGCGTTGGCGGCTACATGCTTGCTCCAATTCGCATGATCAATTATTGACTCCATAATAATTACCAGGAATCTTAAAAATATGCAATCATGGTCTTTGGTCCATAGATCAGTAGCCTGTCCGTCTCAACCCATCCTTCCTTCATCACTGAACAGCATGGGGTTTTCATACCGGCCATTAAACACTGACGAGATCCGCCTTCTGACCCTTGAAAAGCTTTGCTATCACAAAGAACAATGCGATTGTCTCATTACTTGCACAGTTGAGCATATTTGCTTACCTTCGGCGACGAAGCTGCCCCAGAAGGAACGCTATAAAGGAGAAGAATATTCGTGGCCGGAGTTTCTTGTACCTCATGACACCGGCAAACTGTTCCCGGGTGGCCAGGATGCATGTTTAGACGAGCAACAGCCATCAGATCGCATTGATTGCCAAAGTGTAGAGAGAGAAGCAGCCCTGCCATGGAGATATGAGTGGGGTGACTTCATCGCCTTGTCCTATGCCTGGAGACCCGCTGCACCTCATCAAGACATTTTGGTTAATGGGTCTCGTGTGGCTGTCACTCGAAACTTGTATGACGCTCTGGTGCAACTCCGCCGATGTCAAAGGATCCGCCAGGGTTTCAAGCTTTGGATAGACGCCATTTGCATCAACCAGGATGATCTGATTGAACGCGGGCGTCAAGTCACTCGCATGCGGGACATATACCGATCTGCTTGGCAAGTTGTCATCTGGGCTGGTCCAGAAGCGGATGAGAGTTCAGTGGCATTGACGGCTTTGCACTGGCTAGCTCGTGAGTCCAAGAATGAGAATCCATTGGCAAGCTTCTATCGAGAGGGTAAAATGATCGATGCGAGTCCATTTTTCATGGTCTGGCCATCATATGAGAGTCCGATTGAGAAAAGGGTTTACCGCGCACTTTTTGATTTCTTCTCAAGAGCATATTGGCAGCGAATGTGGATCATCCAAGAAGTTGCAGCAGGTCGGAGCGAGACTCCTGTGCTTTGCGGCGACAAATGCATTTCGTGGGGCGACCTCATTCGAGCTTCGCAGCTCATTTCGAGAGATGAAGCAAGGTTCGGCCGGGATATTCTGAACACTAATCTGGCATACACCATTCCACCTTGGTCTTTCGACTTCGCCAAGGATCGCCAGCCCGAGCAAAGACAGTTCTCATCCGAAAGAATGTGGAAGATAGAAATGACCATGATGGAAATCCAGAGAAATCAACACAGCACAGATCCCACGAGCAGTTGGAACGAACTGACGCAAGCGTTGACACTCGTTCGGGAAGCTAGCGTTACTGAAGAGAGGGATAGAGTATATGGAATTTTGGGCATCAAGGCCGTGGCTGATAATCTTGTTTGGAGTAATGAACCAGATTATGAGATCTCTGTGGACGAACTTTGGAAGAGCTTTACAGCTGGGTTCTTAGCAGCAGGAAATACGAGTATTCTTCGGTTGGTCTCGAGATACGCTGGGCCACGAAACATCGGACAGAAGACTGTCAATGATCTTCACCCAAGGCTGAAGCTACCATGGCTTGGACCACTTGTCCTTTGGGTGATGAACAGCACAACAAGTGCTGGAAATTCTCCAGAAGTTGGTACACCTTGTGTTCACAATATTCCGTCCTGGACTGTCTGCTGGTCTTGTGCTCCTGCTCCCGCGGCACCATTGACGGGGCCATACCATGCCGACGCAGGATTGGGTCAGTCAATACCTGTCTTACCAGCAGCGAACTCCAGCCTCACTATCAAGGGTGTAGTTCTGGATACTATCGTCTCACTAAGTTCATCAAATGAAAAGGAGGCCGACGCTCGATACCCATGGAACTCCTCCTCATATCAAGGCAACATCTACGGCGACCTCGACGCAGTCAGACAAGCATTTTGGAAGACAATAATAGGTGATACAACTTCTCGAGGTGGAATCAAAGCCCCTGAAGATTACGCTTGGTTACTTCATCCCAGACTTTGGCAGAAAGGTGTCGCCGGGATATACACTTACGGTTTCGGACTGCATATCTTTATGGCTCGCAACCGAGATTTACGCTTATGTGGGTATACTTTGGAAGAGATCATTTTTGGGCAGAACAAATGGATTTCGCGAGTGAGGTTGGCCATTGGTGATAGTTTTTACGATCCTAGCGAGACGCAGCGGGAAGCTTTTTCGTGGGCGATTAATGCGATGGGGTGGAGGCGTTTGTTTGGGACCAAGAATGGCAGGATTGGATTGGGAACATGTGCAGCCATGATCAACGATAAAATTGTCCTCTTAAGAGGCTGCAATACGCCGCTTATCCTCCGAGAATTCAACGGAGGCTGGAGGCTCATAGGGGAGTGTTATGCGCACGGCGTTATGTATGGCGAAGTGACAGCCAAGAAGGACGAACTTGTAGATATCACGATTTATTAACGATCAGTAGCATAATGAGTATCATGAACATATCTACATAAAGTCTAACGCCGAAATGTATTCTATCACCACTGAAAGCTCTCCTCAAAATACTCTACCCTCATAACTCCATTTCGCAACAAATCAGCAACCGTCTTTCTCGCATCATCCGCCATCTGCGCTGGTCCACACGCAACAACCGCAAGACTCTCGCCCATCACCTCTTCACTCCTCCTTCTCACCACATCCGAAGCATCTATCCTTCCTTTTCGTAAAGTAACTTGCGATGGCCACTCACTCAGTTCATCTTGAGGCGTATGTGTTGTGAGGTGTATATCAACGCTGAGATTCGTGCTTCCCATGGCGTCAGCAATGTCGGTTTGTAGGACGTCGAGTGCGAAGGCAGGTTCGCGAACGGCCCAGTGTATTTTTACGGAGCGAGGGGCTGTTGGGCCGGTGAGGACTTGGAGATATGATAGGGGAACGACGATGCCGCTTCCGCCGACTATAAAGGTTACGTTATCGAAGAGATGGAGAGGGCGGGTATGTCCGTAGGGGCCGTCGATGAGGACGCGCTGAGGGACGTTTTTAGGCCAGACTGCTGATGCGGTGTCGCGTAGTCTGGAGGTGAAGCCATCGTATGGACGGATCAAGAATGTCATTGTGCGAGAGTCGCTGAGTATATCCTGTGAGTCAACGGGATCTGAGCTTTGCTCAGCAAGAGTGCCATCGAGAAGAGGGGCTTGTTCGCCAAGGAGCTTTGAACCACGGTCCCCTTCATCTTTTACCATTGCCACAGTAAAGGGATGACTTTCCCAGCAACGAGGCCCGTTGAGAACATGAATATAGTAGAATGTTCCCGGGGCTGGTTTGTACAGACTGCTTGACCACGGAACGACAAGTCTAACAATGTTGGAAGATGGATGGTAAATGGAAGTGGCCCATGTATCCCAGAGCTTCGGGTTGAAGGCTGCTATTCGAAGAGCGCGGATGACACGGTCGCCGACCCAGATAAAGCAGGGGACCCAGAAAAATACGTCGTATTCGCCTTGGAAGATGGAGACGTGGCTGATATGTTAGACAAGACTGGGAGTGGGGGGAGGGCAAGACTTACGCAAGCATTGTGATGAGGAGGATGATTGACATCACGATGTGTACGACTAAGAATATTTCGTACTGCTGACGCCGAATCCAGTAAAAAGATGCCCCTACAAGAAGAGACATGACGATCGTTGCCTGGCCTTGTTAGATGAAGTCGCAAGAACACCAGGGGAGAAAACATACCACTTCGCCAACCCACCAGAACATGTAGTTCCACCAGAATAGATAATACTCCCATCCTCCCTCTATTATAAAGTTAGCATGCCGGTAGGGCTCCAAGTCACGGAAATGACGAACCTAAAACGATCAACCAGGTATACCCGATGGAGTGAACGATTGCTTGAAGAGTTGCAATTCGCGCAACCCAGCGATGAAAGTTGTTATACGTTCCAAAGTCCCAACCAGTCAGCCACATGAGAAGGTTATTTCTCATACCAAAGAGCCAGATAACGGGGAAGTTGGCCCACGATATAATGCCCGTACGATCTGAGACATATCGGAGGAGCTGTTTCGCCGTCGATGGAAAGCTGTAGCATGTGAGTCCCAAGCAATATGACCCAAAGTGATTGGAACTTACTACATATTGACTGGCACGATTTTGTATCCAAGGATGCTCAAGGCAATGTTGAGAAGCAGGAAAGCAATCAAGGTCCAAGACTGTATTTGAGGGGGGACAGTTCCCCAGCCGACTTTTTGCGCGCATCGGTCTCCTAGAAAAGCTGGAACAGTGATACGGTTGAGTGCCCAGTTATAAAGGTTCCGGAGTCGGCCGCCGGACTTTGGAGAATAGTTGCGAACTATCTGTAGATTGGCGATATGAAGAATAGCATGGTTCAAGACGCCGATAGCTACGACGACGATCCAGAAGGTGATCATGGCGCGCCTATCAAGAGTCAGTGTCTCTCCTACAAACTTGCAAGATTTCCCTACCCGTAGACATCATGGTAAGTGTACGTATACGCAACAGAATCCTGCATCACCATCAGTTTCGCTCAACCTTGACTGTCAAATTACCCACCAAAGTATCCCACCAGATCCCAAACCAATGCTCAGAAGGAACAACAACCTCCCCAAACAAAACCCCCTCATCCGTCTCATTCCTCTCAAACCTCCTCACCCTTTCAACATCATCAGCTGTATAATTCGAAATCACGTCAAACGGCGGTAAGACAATATGCGCCTTCTCCCGACATGTCTCATTATACGACCCCAGCCCAACCTCCACCGCTCCAGGCGTGCAATACACATCAAGACATAAATACAGCGACAGTATCGCTTTAGGGCTGTAGCAGGTTCTCGTAAAACCCGTCTGGTTCCGGAGCACGTCGTCGAAATGCACGGGCTTTAGGCACGCGAAACACGCGTCGTAGCATACCCGCTCAGGAGATCTGTCCTCGGCTGCAAGACAGAACGTCCATAGTGAGAGGTTGATGAGCAGCGCGCTCAGAGGAGCTGCGAATTTCATGGCGCCGCCGTTGGGGCTAATTGAAGATGAGGAGAGGCAGGGGTTTAAGTTGAACAGTTTATCAGATCTAAAAGCTTGATCAGATAAGAGCAAATGATCACGTGTGATGGTGGGGCTTGGAAGGTTCCGATGACTTGATCCTGAGTGACAAAAAGACTTAAGCAGCTTTAGTCTACACTAAGGACATCTTTAGGATAAACTTTGCTGAAGTTATTTTGGGACCCTCTTTTTCCGTCTTGAGTTTTCTTGCTCCCCAAGGCCATCATCCGATTTTGCCCACTACACTACACCAATTAGGAATAGCTTCGTTTACTCTCTTAATGGGTTTCAGCAGCCCAATTGCCTAACTCAAGCAACTCTTCTAAATCGCTTCCGGCCAAAGACTGACACGTCCAAGGTTCCTTTCTTTAACAATAACGAATCGACGACTTGTCGATTGGCTACATCCAGACAGGAGCATGATGAGACAACCATGTCTCTTGGACACATGGAGCCTCAACATTTCTCAATGCAGACTTCATCACTGCTGCGCTTCCCACGAGAATTACTACTTCAAATCATGATTCTTTTGCCGCACAGTTCTCTTTATATGATCTACCAAACCTGCAGCATCTTTCGTCACTTGTTGGGCGGTTTTGAATTCAAGTCCTTCCGACTGGAAATGCTACGAAGCAACGAGGAACAATACTGCATCATAAAAGCCGGATTTGATGAACTGTATATTGTAAAAACGATGTTCCGCCGCAGATCCCTCTGCGGTCCTTGCGGTAAACTATTCGACTCCGGCGAACTTGAAGAAAGACTCAGAGCTCTATGGAAACCAGTTCGATGTACTGGATGCAACAAACCCCATCCAGAACTTTTGTTTACTCAAGGTCGGCGAACAGAGAATCGCTGTGTGGGGCTACTTGGTCACTTTGCAGTCTGCAAACATCTCAAAGTCTTGGGCAAGTTGCAATCGATACCCATTGAAAAGGTACTGAAGCGAGAGGAGGAAGTGATCACGTGCGAGCATCCTGATCATATTTCAGTCCATGACAAGAACCGCAATTCAACAAGCCGCAACATACGTGAACCACGTATGAGATATTTCTCTAATGTCATAGGTATGCGTAGCACATGCTTCAGGTCTTTTCCGATGATGAAGATTCATCATCAACAAAATCTCGACATAGGGAAGTTAAAGTCACGTTTATTCAGTCAACTTCAAGAAATGGACGGCGATGGGCTGTGTCTACATGTGTCCGGTCAACTCGAATCTATCGCATCTTGCATAACCACAGACAAACATCCTTGTTCTTTAGGTCTGTACAACGGCCGTTTTCACTATGAATGTCCTGACTGCAGCTACGGTTGTCATCATTGTCATCAGTGTGGAGCACGATACTTCTGGGCTTTTAAAGACGACTGTCATATTCAATGTTTATATACGGATGTCTTATGATAGCCCAGATTCCATGAACTGGCTCATAAATCTCAGCTTCGAAGCTGATGAACACTCTATCCTTAATAAAGGTACTGAAAATATATTCTGGTGCTCTGATCCTGGTTGCGGTACAGGCTGTGGAGAACGATGGTTGTTGATGGTGGAAATCTTTAAAGAGGCATACGGTGTGCTATCTCATTCACGACTATGAGATCTTGTCTCGTTACTTGACTTGCATGGATAGATTGCCTTTGACACTGGAATATCAGAAATTTCAAGAGGTTGTACGTTGGCCTCGATTGAGCAGAATAAATTGGGATTAATTCTTATAGTATCCTGAAAGTATTAGGTGTTAATGAAGAGAATCTTTCCTTGCAATGTCGAGTAATCAAGACCTCGTCCGTGCAGTCCGTTTATCCATGGACTACTAGTTCCAGCTTCAAATACTTAGACTAAATGGTCACAGGCGGGCTTATCCCATTGCCACTCCTTAGCTATCCCTCGGCAGGCTTTGGGCTATCTGGTATGGGAGACCATTTATAAGATCAAGTATTTCGGCATATGCATTGATGCAATTGTCTGATGTAGGATAAGGAATGAATATAATCTCAGTTCACAAGAAAGGCATACACGCTAAGTCTATATACATATGATCGTCCAAGCTTCGATTTAAGAGTTCTCGGAGTAAACGCAGCTAGTAGGCTGCTCGATCTCAGCAACACGGGCGTTGAAGCCAAGACACTCGGCGTCAGTGTTTCCAGGTTTAGCGGCTCCAGTTTGAATCCAAACAGTCCAAGAACCATCAGGGCCGTTGCGGCAGGCAGTGAAGCCGCTAGCGTTGTCGAAGTTGAGGTTGCCAGCCTTGTCGATCTTCCAGCCCTTTGTCTGGAACGACTCGGGGAGCGGGTCCTTAGTTTCGGTAGCGTACTGAAGAACACCTTGGCCTGTACCATATTAGCAACAATTCAATTAATAAGTGCGAAGTGAGGACTTACCCATTCCAGAGCGATCAGTGTAAACGCGCTGCTGCTTCTTGCCAGTGTTGTACAAGTACAATTCACCCTCGCTCAGACGGAAGACAGCTGATCCAGAAGACTTGCCAGAGCAGGTGGCATTCTGCTTATCCTTGGGAAGATTAAGCAAGAAGCCGTTCTGAGCGGCGCTGAAGGTTGCGAAGTGGATGGGGCTGGCGGAGCGCAGGGCGACGAGGCCGAATGTCTTGGGGGTGGGAGAGCTGCTGGGCTTGGCGGGGCCGGTCTTGCACTCCTGTGCAGGGGCGGCGGCAGCGAGGCCGAGGAGAGAGGCGGCGAAGAGAGTCTTGAACTGCATTTTGATTGATGTTGCGGTGTTGTTGGGTGTTGTTTGGTATTGTTTGGTATTGTTTGTGTTATTTGTGTTGTTTGTGTGGATTGGAGTGAGAATGGTAGATGGAAAGAAGTGATTAGGATAAGGACTTATATAAATGTGAATACGAGGTCCCAAGGGATCTTCAGTTGATCTTTTGACGAATGAGGAGTGCAACGGCAATTATTGACATCATTTCAATGGAGGAGGAACAATCCCTGTCCAAAAGTTGTCCCTTTAATGTCACCTACCGTTACATCCAATTACAACAAACTATCGGTTATCGGACTGTTTCACATAGAAATTCTTCCGCCAGAAATTTTAGGCTTCTAATCTAAATGACAAAAAGGTTTAGGTATATTTCATCGCCCTTGACGCTAATTGTTTTTGGCATCTTGACTTGCGGCCAGAAGTTTTTGAGGCTAGCTGAAAACGAGAATCCCGCCACTTCACTGCCTCCCCAATACGAGACCGAGGACACCTGATGGGTTTCCATCTCGTATAGCACGGCATATGTGCCGAGGATCGCCAGTAACGTGCCAGTAGAAATATATCCCTGCATTGAATAACAGAACAATCCAGATGCTGCTATGGGCTATTAATACCCACTGACGTAGGCCGAGATCTATGCGAGATCCACTACGGCTAACGGAACGGAATCGGATACGTCATAGCAAGCTACGGAGTAGTGAAGTCAGCTGGAATGTTTATTTTTTTAATCTCTTAGACTTTTCTAGAATGCATTTCGCGGGTAAGTCAACCAACAGCATCGCATGAATTCATTTCATCGCTAAACTCTAATCCAAACGAGGCGCTGATCTAATCCTCGACCACGCCACACAGAGCCTAACTTATCCGCAGTTTAAAAATAGAAACCATCATGCATTTCATTCTATCTAACGTTGCACCAAAGTCCAGCCTTCGTATTTCCTCACCGTTCAAGCCTCAACAAAACACCAACATCCTAATCTGACCGCTGGTCCTTGGCCAAATCCTCAATAGTCTTTTCAAAATCCTCTGGCTCCCTTCCCAGTAACTGTTTCATCGTGTTCGTTACACCAGCTGTTTCTCCGGCGCGGATGGCATCCCATGCTGTAGCCCACGTCCTGGCTTTTTCCTCTGTTCCGAAGTATTCTTTGATTTGAGGGAGGTTAATGTACTCCTCCACGCTGATTTCTTGGATCATAAAGTCTTTTCCTGCGGCGCGCGATAGGACTTCGACGGTCTCTGCTAATGTCCAGGTTTTGGGGCCGGTTAGAGTGACGATCTGGTTGGTGTACTTGAATGATAGCGGTGATTTCGCGTATGAAGCGATGAGACGGGCAGTCGCTTCGCCGAGTTCATCTCTCTTGACCCAGCTAACCCCAGGTCCACTTCCATCGTGCGGGATGAGAATCTTGGACGGAGGGTTCTTCAAGTCGAGGAATGAAGTGTAGATGGGGAATGACTCGCTGTATAGACCCTCGCGGATGCTCGTCCACGTAAAACCCTCCTTCGCACTCGCGATCTTTCGCAGATGCGCCTCACTGTCAAGATGAGCGCCCATGACTTCAGCCTTGGTAGCACTCTCACCAATCGACGCGAATCCAAGCGACGAGTAGAAAATATGCTTCACCCCAGCTTTAACCGCTGCATCAAGTGCTTTAGTGTGCACCTTCGTCCTGTATTCGTGAACATGGCTTGGATACGAGATTAAAAAGAGCACATTAATCCCTGCAAACGCAGCCTCGAGTTCTTCCGCGCTAGACTCGTAAGAAGCTTGACGGACAGTACTTCCATTCTCCACGTATTTCTGGGGAACCTTTTCGGGATAGCGGTTGATGAGCGTGACTTTGTCGTTTGGGACTTGGGAGAGAAGATGCGTGTACGTGCTGGTGCCAAGGGCTCCAGAAGCGGGGAAGATTCCGATTTGCGTCATGTTGAACCTCGTATTTTCTTGATGACGATGCAGTGAATTGATAGTGTTGGGCTAATTGCAATGTTGTATTGAAGTGAGGAATTATATCATATTTTATTTGGATATCATGGAAATCCGCGGAGGTGAATCTGACTAATCGACGTGCTCAATATGACGTGATGCCATCCACTCCGAGAACTCCATTGAGTTTCTTCGCTAAATGCTACCCTATTGCCCAAACAATTCTAGGCCTTCTTATCAGTTCTCTTGAGTTTAACATAGTTATACCATATCTCCAACTTGAAGTCCGCAAACTTTGTGACAAATTCCTCAACAGTGGTGTTGATGAACTCTTCGAGAAATTCTTCGCCTCCATCCCAATCTTGACCTCGTGACTTCTTCAGAACATCCACCCAGAACCAGCCTGAAGCCGAGACAACGTTATTAATGGCGATCTGAGCATATTCTTTTAGAGCTTCGTCTTTTCCGGTCTCATCGGCCTTGATCTTGTCCTGGTAGACGTGCCAGGCTGGCTGGACAATAAGCTTCGGCTCTAGAGACTCCACCTCCCATAGTGGTGCGACAGCCTCATCCTTCAAAGCCGCTTCAACCTCTTTGGGAGTGCGCTCATGACTTGGGAAAAGAGCCATCTGCATCAGCTCAGGCAATGCTAGCTTTCCCTCGCCGACCATTCTCATCAATCCAGCTTGAAGGACTTGCGATCCCGGCTTCGAAGGCGTAGTCTCCCCTTCAGGTGCCTGTCCTCCAATAGCAGCGATAAAATACCCTCCGCTGCGAGTCTCCTTTGCCCTGAGCTTGAGTAGCTTTTTCAGGTCTGTATGCGCTGCTGCAGCGAGTGCTTTGTGACGAGCAACTGCGAATTCAGCTGGGGATGCTGTTGCGTCAAGGCTAACCGAAGGGATGTTCTCGAGGTAATTGAAAGATGACCAGGAAAATCCTATGTCGGCTTGGCCCGTTGGGACGACTTGCTGATAGAATCCCAGTGGAACAAGACTTGGCACGATCTGGATCTTGCTGTCTTGATTGCTAAAGTTGTCCGAGACAGTCTTTGCCAGGGTTCCAAAGTCGTTGAATGGGGTATCTTCGAAGATGAGGGAAGCGATAGCGCCATCTGGCAAAGTTGAGATGGCCTTTTTGGCAGGTTCGATGCTTGAGAGCGTCAGCACGGAAGTGTGAATTTGGGGCTCCAGGCTTACGAGTTAGCACCCTGAGCAGTTCCATAGTCAACGACTACCAAATTGTCTCCTACCAGAAGTCAGCACCGTTTTGGCCAATATGAAGGCCACTAGGATATCGCTTACTGTCTGAAAAACTAGGGATCAAATCAAGACCAGCTTGCATAGCTGCATTCTGAATCTCAGAGCGTTCATTGTATTGCTTATCGCGCATAGCAATGCGAACAGGATTCTGATTTGAAGCCATACTAAAATCACAATATCAACGTATCATCACCAGCGCAATCCTTTCAGAATGAAAGACGAGGCATTATCTCTCTTTATACTTTCTCCAATCCCTTCGGACTCGCACATTGCTGATGCGAAAAGTCACACGAATAAGCACTACGCATGCAACCCCGCTGCTTACCCTCCTTGTCACACAAATCACCCAAGATCTCAAACAGAAAGGCACAGGATTGTGAATCCTTCGGAAGGATCGGTACTGATTGGCCGTCTCGCCATTCGGGGCGCATTCGAGTCGGATTTCCGCTCGTGAGGAGTGAAATGCAGGTTGCGTGGCCCAATAGCAAGGCGTCCGAGAGTGGATCGGAAGATTCTGGGTTCGATTCCCGGCGTAGCCGTGATGATAAACGACACGGAGAAAGATATCATTAAAGGTCTTGATTGATTCTCAGCGTGAGGAGTTATCAATCTTGATACATAACGCGAGCAATGCGAGAGTGAAGCTGGTCGCATTGTCAGAGGCTGTTATTGTTTTGACATAAATCACAATACAGGCTCATGATCTTTCAGCCTTGTAAAAGCGGATCTTATTATTTGGCTATCGGGCTGACAAGATTTCTTGTTGTCATAGACGTATCTCGGCTCACGGCCCTGGCTTCCTTTCATTCCATTCCCTAATGTCTACTACCCATAGCAAGACCCCTAGAAAAGATGGTCAGTCAGTAGAGCATATAACAATAAAAATGTTGTATCACTTCAACCTCGATCTCAACAAGACTTACGCCTCATTTGGCAGGAACATTCTAGGCCGTAGTATTATCGTTCCAACGTCCGGGTAGAGTTGCAGCATTTTCTAACTTCCTCAAGCACTGTTTTCTTTTCCTTGTGGACTGAATCGAGGTCTTGGCCTTTGGTTTCATGAATGCAGTTGGTTCCGGTTGGATTCAATTTGCCATTGAGCTTCTCACAGCATTCTTTAGTCATACGCCTGTAAAGTTTCTTTTCCTGGCTGACGCATCTCCATGTAAAGACCTCTCCCCTGATTTAAACTTTTAGCCACAAGTCTCAACTGCAAGTAACATATCTAACTCACCTCCGTCTGCATGCTTCTCCTGAAGAGAGAAGAGTAGTGACGACCAAGATCATTAGCAGGAAGAACTTCATCTTTGGTCAACAAGGTCGAGGCTAGGTTTGAAGATAGGGTATGTGGATGGAAGCGTGATGCTTTAGTAATGAACTATGAGTGACAATTTTGTGGGTGCTGGTATACTGTCTGGGCAAGGTTTGGGAGAGTGTTGTTCTGATATGATAGCCCTGACAGCTGATGCTAATGTCGTGCGCCTTTGAGTGAAGTAAATGGACCCCTTTAATAGTTAGGATCTGAACAACGCATTCGAAGTCAATAGCCAGTGAAGCCGCGCAATCGGACCACTAGGACTTCACTATGAGTCATGATACGAGATTCGTCGCGTCCTTAATTTGTATTGACAGTAAGGATAGATAACCTTATAGCCACTGCATAATCTTGCTGTGATAAGGTTTTGGGGTTGTGAGGGGCAAAAAGCAAGATACAATACAAATTAACACAAAGGCAACTAAGTTCTCTCTGCTGTTCTAAGCTCTCAGCCACAACTCTCTACTGCAAACAACACATCATATAATATAAGGTGTCATACACTGCGCAAAAGAGTGCTATATGTAGAGGAGAAGATATTTGGTTCGCCGAAACTTGCCTAGAATACTTCACAAATTCAGTTTTACCCCATATTCATTATTCCCAGGGCCTGCGTTGAGGATCTTGAAGTCTTGCCATCTCCAACAACAGCCGGTAAACATAAAGACCCATGTCGATTTCGCGAAACGCTCTGGCATGCCATAGTCGACCTCGTTCTGCGATTTGCCTCGCGACCTCTTTTCCAGATACAGTCGAGGTGAGATAAGAGACAAGCTCCGGGAGCTCTTCCATACTTTGACTGATAGGTACATAGTGCAGCCAAGGTGTTAATCGATCGTCGTGCCATTCTTGAAATAATGTCTGCTTTAGTGGTACCGACTTGGAAGCAAGCAGCTTGTAATAACGGCCGCTGATGCCGTTGCCGTCTATATTAAAGGCAAGTGTAGACTTGAGGGCTTCGCCTTTATCTACCCAGGATTTTGTGTTGAAATAGGCATCTTGGTCCCTACAGGCTTTTCTCTGGCATTGGAAGATGCGGGTGAAGGTGACATCAAACAGCCTTCCATTTAGAAAAGAAGATTTGACTTTCTGCACGACACCGCCTTTCATCCGCAGGTAATGATATGATTTGTTCGTTCTCAAATTCTGTGCGATTTCGACAAATCGTTGTCGATAGAAGAGCTGCCAATGTGTATCAAGCGCGAAGCCCCCGGTGGTTGAGCCAGCCCAGTAGAGGCTGTGTCTTTTTCGGTCCCAATCATCATCTCTTGACCCGCCGTAAATGAATTCCTGCTCGGTATACGCTGGGCTCGGAATCAGAATGTCACTCATTGTGGATAGTTTGCCGGTTGAGAAGATAGGATCCAGGCCATGGATCGGGCGGAACGAGACGGAGCTCATCATGAAACCATGCGACGCGCTATATTCTGGGTGCTGACAGAGACCTCGGGCTGATGAGATGTTGGTCACGAATGGCAGGCCAAAGGTATTGATGTTGCCTTGGCCTTCTGCTTCTCTCTCTTCAAGGCCACAGTTCTTGGTCAGCGAGTCCCATATAGGTTGTCGGCGTATTTGTCTGGGACGAAACCAGCAATCTGGCCAAGGCAAAGCATGGCACATACAGCATTTAGCAACTCTTGACTCTCAAATGTGAAATCGAATGGATCATGCGTTGCTAGAAGACCGAATGTGGTCATCATAGTCGGAAGAGTCCACACCTTGTGACGAGCCTTGACTTGGAAGTTAGAAACCCATAGATGAATGGAGGGGAAACTATTAACGTACAGCTCTGGCAGCACATTGCCACGAAAGTGCTTTTACCAATTCCAGTAACAAAGCGTACAAGGGACTAGATCGTGGAAGAGCAAAGACAGATATCCTGGCAAGACTAGCAACGAAAAGGAGTCTAGCAACTCTTGGTGCAAGAAAGTAAACATGCTCTTCGAAGGGATTCAGGTGAAGTAAGAAGTGACCGTTTCTTGGTTTTGACTGAAATGAGGCATAGGCAATGAAGGAGGCGCCAGTTGCAACGCCAGAAGGCACAAGTTCAGAGTAATTCCAGTCAATCAGAACCAAGGTCAAAAGACCTGCTATGAGTACTACTATCCAGAACTTACTGGGCAGGGGGGCTGACTTGGATCTGTCCGTGGTATCGCGCCCCTGAGCGTTACGATTCAGGCCGCCCTCTGTCCAAAGGAGCAGGGGGGTCAAAACAAGCTGCGCATTTCTATTACCATCAGCTTCTTTTAGGGCATGTTATTGAACATACCAAGAGCTTGAAACTATCCGCCTCAGCTCGACATACGGATACCATGGAAAGACAGCCCGCAACAGCCCACATCGACAACGCTGAGGGAAGGACATGCCGAGTCTCACGCCCGGTGGGCTGATCTACAAGGGCTTGTTCTACAAAGGTATTGGCTCCAAATATCACCGGTAAGCATGCCCAACAGATAATCTCCTACAAAATTTCGTCCTCTCTGCAGAAGAGATAGCTTGTTGCTACTGCGAGAAGCAAAGCCAACGCAATTGAGGTTGGCGGGTTACTGTCAAAATCTCGTGGGACAATCATCGTTGACGAGGGATTTCGTTGTCATTCGTGTACAAGGTTCACAGATGAGCCAAATGGCAATGCGAATTTGTATCAAAGAGTTTACAAAATGGCTCAGAGAACCAACATTGGCTGTGGAACGGACTGAACAGCAAAGAGGTGACATATTGGATGGGCATTCCGTTCACGGCAGCGAAATGCCGTGAGCATCCAATTACGATGGTAGAAGGCTCGTATCACGGACACTGTTGGTTCTGTCAAATGTCTGAAACTTCTAGTACCGAGTTGTGTTGGTTGAGTGCTTCACTTGCTTCTTGTTAACCTCCACTCTGCAGTCATAGCGGGTTAGAAGCACCCATGGGGAACTGCGGATGTCTCTAATTTGGGCTAAACTGTGTTGGCTGTACCCTGCAATTAAGAAAGTGGTCTGATAAAAGCTTGAGTACCCTCCTTTAAGGTACGGGCCGTATTGGGGAATCCAATCAGATACCTCTGTTCTACAGGAGCATGAACCTACATCCCTGAAGAGTAACGACTAACATTCCGTGCCACTGGATTTCGCAAGATCCTTTGAGCCTCCATGAGACTCATATCTATCAGAGCGATTGGAGCATATACATGAGGTCCCTCGAGAAAGCCGTGTCACCCATCGGCCCCTTTCCACGTATAACAAAAGCACCTCGCGATCTATCGGAGAATATCATGCTCAATGTTGATTATGGTGATATCACTCTTTAGTCCTCTAACAACGAGGCGCTCGGTGAAAGCTCGACTATAGAAGAAGAGGACTTGGGAAACTTCGCTGAGAAAGTGTGCCTCGCGAGAAGCTCACTGCAAAGGCCAAAGCCCAACCGAGGAAGGCGTTGGTGCTTTGAATAAGACATACGAGTTATGAGTTGGAACAGCATACTTATGGAATGACCTATACTGGTAAGATCGAACGTGCCGCTGACAAGCGACCCGACGAGGCGAGCCAAAAGGAGATCATGGGAGGAGTCTCAGCGACAGAGATAATCCAATACAGCTTTCCATTGTCCGCTAGTATCTAACTACTTGTCTATATATAGATTGGACGAGCATGGATTGGGGCAGCAAGCGCCTCAACTCGAGCGTTTGCCCTGCAGAAGTGAGTTCTTTAGTCCAGCCTAAGACTTGAAGTAACGCTGATGTTTGTATTTTATCACAGTGGCATCATCTCTCAGCCTTCTCCTGGGGAGGTATTGCCAGTGAAGACGATCCAGAAGGTTTTACCACAGCCAGAGTAATGAGAACGTGGTCTTCAGAACATCGGAGACCAACTCCCTCATGACCAGGTAGGTCAAAGTGGCTTCACTACTACATAGTACTGACGAGTAGTATAGATACTAACCCATGGCAAAGATTCCCTTGGCGGATAAAGAGCTCGTCAGCACCGGAAATGGAATCGCCGGTACGCTTGACATATGCTATAATGACTTTTCTCAGCCCTTTCTTTGGGACGTGTTCAAAGATGGAAACTCCTTGGTCGATGCTTTGGCGTTCAAAAAAGAGGAAGTAGAAGGCTCAAGGAAGGTTTTTCTCGGTGTAAAGCAGTACCTCGCTCAGTATTTTAAGTCTTTCACAGACGACCAGATCAGGGAGCAGATGATCATATTTGCCCAGGACTTTCCCTTCATCATCTACTCGATTCAGTACGATCCCCGAGCTAAGTCCCATTCTCAGGTCTTTAACCTGGACAAAATGGACTGTTTTTTTTTATTTCTTTTCCTTTTCCTGGCCTTTTCATCGTCGCACTGAGGCGATACCAGACGATTTGGTATTCAAGAAGATGTATGGTAAAGCAAAGGAGGAATCAGTGATCAAAGCCAAGATTTAATGTATACGACTGGGTTTTCAGTATCTTGAGTAGGATTTAGTAATTTAGTAATTGAATAATTATGTAACAATGTCTACTGATCCACTAGGTAAAGTTTACTATCTTTTTGTCTTATCAAGTTGCGAGTGTTGAGTGGGAGAAACATCATGATACCGAACTCCGGTGTCGGACCGAGATACTTGTGCGCCCTTTTCAATGTCATGACATTAGCTCGCAGCCATCTTGACAAGATAACAAAGTAGATAGCTATATACCGGCCGACGATCCGACCGAGATCCGATAATATGAAATAGTATAAAACCGGCAGTAATCGCCTTGAACAATGCAGATGGCCCGTTAGCACCAGAATATCAGGTTATCAACAGTGACCTTCACCATGACATCCAACAACTTCGTCCTCACGGCAGAGGCTCACTCCCAAGCCCTACCCAAATTCCACTTCTCAACTCAGGCCGTCCACGCAGATGACTTTGTCAGTCCTCACCGGGCCATAGCCCCGGCTATGCACTCCGCTGTGAACTACCGCTATGCCCGCAATCCCGATGATCTGGTTGAGATGGAAAACGACGATGTACTTCCCCAGCTCTCACCAATCTTCAACACAACTAACGTTCATAGCCAAATGCCCCATTCGACTCACACGTTTACTCTCGCTACACGGCCCCCAACTACAGCAGACTAGAAATCGTCCTCAAGACCCTCTTCAAAAACCCCGTTGTATCATACTCCTGCGGCGTCGCAGCGTTTCACTCAATGTTGATCGCCATCAACCCCAAGAAAATCTTCATTTCTGATGGCTATCACGGTGTTCATGCTGTTATCGAGCTCATGGCCAAGCTCAACGGTCTAAAGAAGCTTTCGCTTGATGATCTTGATCAAGCGGGGCCAGGGGATATGATCCATATCGAAACGCCGCTTAATCCAACAGGCGAAGCGAGAAATCTTGCGTTCTTTAGTAAGAAGGCTAAAGAGGCGAGGGCGTTGCTTACCGTTGATGCTACGCTTGCGCCGCCGCCACTGCAGGATCCTATTCAGTTTGGGGCGGATTTGGTTATGCATAGTGGGACGAAGTATATCGGTGGACACTCTGATATGCTCTGTGGTATTGTCATTGTTTCTCCGCAGCAGGTCAAGTCAGGCTTGGAGCAGACGTTGAGGGATGAACGAATGGTGTTAGGAAATGTCATGGGTAGTTTGGAAGGTTGGTTAGGTATCCGATCACTACGAACTCTTCACCTACGAGTGATGCGTCAGTCCCAAACCGCCGAGGCACTAGTATCATGGCTCAACGCCGGTCTTTCAGACTCATCATCCGTCATCGGGCGTATAGTCCACAAGATCGCACATTCATCCATCCAACAAGACGCAGAGTGGCTGAAGGGACAAATGCCAGGTGGTCACAGCCCCGTGTTCAGTCTATGGCTGAAGAACCCAGAGCATGCGAAGCGGTTACCGAGTAAGCTGTTTATCTTTCAGCATGCTACGAGCTTGGGTGGTGTTGAGAGTTTGTGTGAGTGGCGGGCTATGTCGAGCCGTGGAGAGGATCAGAGGATGTTGAGGATTAGTACTGGAGTAGAAGACTTGGAGGATCTGAAAGGAGACTTGATGCAGGCTTTTGAGGCTTTGTTGGCGGAGTTTCCATGGGTTATGAGATGTGTTGTTGCTAACGAAAGGATATGATGAGAGTTATGAAGCCATGGTTACGTTACATACGTAGTCTTCTTGATTTCAGTCCAGATACGAGATAGAGATCACCAAATCCAAAGCATTTAATGTCCTTTCTTTCACCGGGTGAGAAAAATAACAAAATTGATACCGGTGTGCCAGATACAGTACCTAGGGAAAGGGGTTCAAAATTATATTCAACTTACCTAAGTCTATTCGTCGCTAAGGATCGAAGCCTGAGTTTCTTTGCTTCACATCCTTTTCCTCTATTAGGTCCGGAACTATCAGAGCCTTTATGTTCCTAATCATTCGGATACAAGCCAGTAGTTGCAGATGTTTGTGTTGCTCATCTTCCCGAGGCCGGCAGTAATTATCCATATATCATCAGCTAGTTGCGCAGTCCGGATTCGTGAACTGAAATTGTTACACCTTTTCCCAGCGTAAGCCCCAACCTAAATAATCTGCTGTAGATCGTCTTCCAGTTTCCAAATAGGTCTTCGTGACATGACTCCATCATTACCGGCTCCAAGCCCAAGAGACTCTTGAACTTCATATTTCTCAAGCACCAGCAAGCACAGATCAGATGAACAAGACCGATTAAAACCCGTCGCATCTCGTTTTCAATAGACTTTCGTTCCTTGGACATATCTTGATCCAATCTTGCCCCCGAAGCATCCGTATGGCTGGATCTATCCGGGTCATCCGAACGCGCCACCAGATAGTTCCCACACACCCAGCTGAGTTTATTTGAACCTCAAGATAGTAGACCTTACACTGTACGTACTGTTGAAATTAATTTCTCGATCTACAGTCCGATAAATCCTCGCTGATGGGGGCGTTGTTGCTGCGGTCTGACCGTCTGCAGTGTTGAGTAGTTGAGGAGTAGCATCTGTGTTGTCGGGGCATTGTAATTTCAATTTCGCAAGGCTTATGCAGGTTTTTATCGATGGTGTCTCTTGGGCCGATTGAGTGTTGTTGGGAACGAGCCAACCTTCTTGACTGCTGCTGTTGCTTTTGCGATATCGGGGGCGTGACGTCGGTGTAAGTCGAGAACAGTGGCATGAATTGAGGATTGACTGTGATCAAGGTAATAAGAAAATACAAAGGCTTAGAAATGCAAAGCAATCGACGTCACAAAGGCAAAGATAATTGATAAAGATGAATCGATATTCAGTCTGTTTCTGATATCTACACATTATGCTCATGTACTTTCTCCTCCCTAGGTCACCACCGTGACCCCCCCGCTTTCAGGTATAATTAAAAAAAAGAGATAACCTCCTCATGAATAGCAGCAATTGTTAACAAGATTCATAATCTTTAGACGTTGTCGTCATGCTCAGTCTTGGGAACATGCTTGACCTCACCAGCACCCATGGTCTGGGCAAAGGTGGTGTGAGGTCGCCACTTAGCAGAGGTTCGGGGAGTGGTCTCCTCCATCATCTTATCAACCTGCTCGAGAGACAGGCCCTTGGTCTCGGGGACGAGGAAGTAGGTGTAGACGAAGGCGCAGGTGCAGAGACCGCCCCAGATGAAGAAGACGGAGGACCTGAGGTTGCCACGGTTCTTACCAACCATGTAGGGGGTGATGACGGCGATGATGGTGTTCCAGAGCCAGTTGGAGGCAGTGGAGAGACCGACACCACGAGATCGGATGGGGATGGGGAAGATCTCGCCGATGACGATCCAGGCACCAGGGCCCCAGGTAGAAGCGAACCAGAAGATGAAGATGGCGATGAAGGCGATCTGGGCGTTGACGGCGCTGATGTTGTTGGCGATCATGCGGTCGGGCTCATCAGCGGTGGGGGAGGCGTGAGTGTGGTTGAAGCCGACGGTGACACCAATGATGGCAACGAGGAACTGGCAGATAAGCATACCAAAGGCACCGATGAGGAGGATGCTTCGGCGACCGAATCGCTCAACAGTCCAGAAGGAGAGGGGAGTAGAGCAGACGTTGACGAGGGTGAAGACGAGAGAGATGAGGAAGACGTTGTCGATAGCGCCAGTGGACTGGAGGAAGGGGGTAGAGTAGTAGAAGATGAAGTTGACACCGGTCCTGGTTATTGTTAGTGGGGATCGGGTTCTGACGTTGACGAGGAAGCTTACCATTGCTGCATCATCTGCATAGAAGTACCGAGGATAGTTCGGCGAAGGTTAGACTTGCCATCCCAGAGGCTGCCCTTGAAGCAGTTGGCCCAGCTGCCGATGAAAGAAGTAGAGGGAATGATCTGGCGCTCGTACTCCTCGTTGGCGACGATCTCGGCGATCTCAGACTGGACATACTTGGAGTCCTTGGGCTGACCTCGGACTCGGGAAAGGGCTTCGATGGCGTCTTCGATGCGGCCACGCTTGACAAAGTATCGGGGAGAGTCGGGGAGGAAGAAGAGACCACCGGCGAGGATGACGGCCCAAGGGAACTGGAGACCGATGGGGATCTGGTAGGACTTCATGCTGTCGAAGTTCTCGGTTCCGTAGACGACGCAGGCAGCGAGGAGGAGACCGATGGTGATGCAGAATTGGTAGCCGGCGACGAGGGCACCACGGACCTTCTTGGGGCACTGATGGAGCTGTTAGCATGGTTTTGTGAGGGCAGTGTGTTGTAGGAGTTGGGACTTACAATCTCAGACATGTACAGAATAACAATGGCAGACTCGAAACCGACACCGATACCGGCAATGAGACGACCGACAACGATGCAAGCAAGAGCATCACCATGACCAGTGATCATCTGAATGACGACACCAATAGCGTAGATAAAGCAACCAGTAATGACAGTCCACTTGCGACCCATGCGGTCGGCAAGATCACCAGCGATGAGGGCACCAAAGAAGGTACCGCAGGAGAGGATAGAGGTGATGAGAGACGTGTGGCTCTCGCTGAGGGCGTCGGCACCAGCACCCTCGACCTGGCGGATGAAGTACTTTGAGCCGTTGACACCGTTGATGTATCCGGAATCGTAGCCGAAGAAGATACCACCGAATGAGGCGAAGGCGCACATCATGTAGGCCTTCCAGGTGACGGGGGCCTCGATCTGCTCGACATTGTCGGCAGTCTGGAGGGCGACGGAGCCGCGACGCTCCTCGTTGTGATCTTCAACGCCCATGGTGACTTTTTTTTTGTGAACCAGGCAGAAGAAGATTTGAATGAGGGGGGGGAGAAGGGGGGAGGGTATTTATTTGTGTGAAGTCAATCACAGGAGGAGAGTGGATGTGAAACAAGCTGTGCTGTTGAAGTGATGAGCTGTGATGAGGAGGAGAGAGTCTGTACGAGGGAGGGGGAACAGGGTCTATTTAATCTCAGACGAGCAAACTGAAGATCGTGTGTCTTTCTGTTACCAACGATGAAGAGCATGCTGCATGCCATGCTAATGCACCTTGACGCTGCTGTAAGCTGGCCCAGCCCATCGCAGCTAATCCAAACAAGGTCAAGGACCTTCACAAGTGGTACAAGGGGGGGGGGCAAGGTTACAAGTTACCTACTCGGGTAACTAAGGTAAACTTGGCAACCATCGGCCGTTCACGAGCATCCAGATTCTTCTGATCCTACCACTTCTCGCGCGTCTGTTCTTTTTGGCGCGACAGTTGAGTGAGTGCAGGTGCCCATGACCTCGGAGCTTTGCGAGTAGCTTAGCGTAGTTTGGTTAGGGGCCAGACGCTAAAAATGGTCCCGGGGGCCCATGGGGCAC